>PVLA01004317.1:0-39494 GCA_004027455.1 Hydrochoerus hydrochaeris | reverse complement strand
GGCTGCCTGTCCAGTGTCTCAGGGCAGTTGTCTCACAGGAACCCCACAAATCCTCCTCCATGAGCTCTCCCACCCAAAGCTCCCACATAAACTCTCTCACACTACTCACAGAAGGCAAAACCCCACAACCAGTCCTCACAAAGGGATTATCTAGAGGGCCTCCAGCAACCCCCCTGGAGTCTCCACCCTCGACTCCATATTGAGCATTACATAAAAACATACACATGTGAACTACACAAATTACAATTATCAGTACAAAACATTCCAAGATCCCTGTGCCCAATTCCCACATGCGGTGTCCTTTTCCTGGAGAAGCGATTGTCACAAGGTGTGGATGGACTAGGACGCGGCATGGACAGAAAAGGGCGCCACAAATTACAAAAGCTATTCATGGAAATAATTAAGGAAAACTTCCCAAGCATGGGAAAAGAAAATAACATTCAGTTATATGAGGTATACCGAACTCCAGCCACCTACAACCAAAACAGAGCTACACCCAGATATATAATAATCAAGATACCAGAAATTCAATATAAAAACAGAATATTAAAAGCCATCAGAGAAAAGAAACAGATTACCTATAAAGGTAAGCCCATCAGGATCATGGCAGACTTCTCGACACAGACCATCAGATCAAGAAGAGCTTGGAGCAAAGTATTCCAAGCCCTGAAAGAAAATAGCCTCCAGCCCAGATTGATGTACCCTGCAAAACTGCCACTAGAAATTAATGGAGAAACAAGATGCTTCCATGACAAAGAGGAACTGGGGGAGTTTGTGACCACCAATCCAACCCTACAGAGAATACTGAAGGACATTCTAGAAAGAGAGGAAAAAAAATACCAGGATTTTAGGAACAGTGGCAGAAAGGCCTCAGTGAGCAGGGCAGTTAGTAGAATGAAAGAGAAAAGTAGACAAACAAAGGCAGAAAAATAGCATAGCACAAAAGAGATAGAGAAGGATGGCTAAAATCTCTAACATAGATGGCCTTGATACACTAAATTGTTCATAGTGCACCAGGATTCAAAACCCACATTACTCACACCACTCTGCTTAGATGTATTATATTGTTCCAGTCATTCTACCTGTACTAGGTTTGAGGGCACAGACAGTTATCCTGAATATAACAGGATATAGTATGATAATCATCCTTAATTTCCTATTAATATAATCTAAAGCTCTGTAAAACCTACAATATTTTACCATGACTGATCGTAATCGAATCTGGTTTGTTAGATCACTGTTTTGTATTGATAGATTTTATTCAAAGCTGTTATGATTGATAGTACCAAGTCTGAAAGTATAGGCAACTGCACTTAAGATGACAAGATTCACTAGAATATCCACTATGGTTTGATTATTACTTGCCTTTGAAGTTTTATACTGTCTACAATGTTTTATTTTTACTAATATTGTTATGTACTGCTATATTCAATTATACTGCTATATTCAATTATGCCTGATGATATAGACAATTCTATTGAAGATAATAAGAAACAATACAGTAATCATTGTAGATCACCTTGTACTGTGGTTTTATACATTTTGGTTTCATGTTTTTATAGGAATTTGTTTTGTCTTTCTATGTTTTGTTTTTCCCTCTAATAGAGAAAGGATAGAAATACATGTAGAGACTCATGCATGCGTAGTTGTTTACACTCTCATTGTTTGAATATCTACTTTGTATGATTAATTTTGTAACTTGAACAACTATTTCTAATAGGACAATATGTAATTTATCAACTAGTGATTTCTTATTATTTTTTTTAAATTCTGTATTATCTCTACCCTTTACATGCTTTTGTTTCTCTTTAAATAATAAAAAAATATTTAGAAAAGGAAAAAAAAGAGTGCATGCACCTGCTGTTGTCTGGTTACTGACTTTTAATTGATTAATGATTTAACTGATTGATTGACTGTATTTTTGAGGCAGGGCCTTACTATGCAGTTCAGGCTGGCCTCGAACTCACGGCGATCCTCCTGCCTCAGCTTCCTGAGTGCTGAGATCACTGGTGTGCACCACCATGCTGGCTCTTTTGCTGTTCCAGCACTGTCATGCATGCTTTTTGGTGTTACTATGGTAACGGTGGCGCCAGATGCACTGTGGAGTGTAATGCTTTGACTCAGGTTCACAAATGCTGGGCCTCGGGAAAGGGCGCCCACGAGCCCCTGGGCCTGGTCACCCCAGAGGGCGCCACCCCTCGGCATGCCTGGTCCCAGCGGGTGGATCCGTCAGCTCCCTTCCTGGGACACTCACCCGGGTGAATCCAGGCCAGGGAGGAGAGTGTGTTTTCACCCACAGCTGGTTCTCGAGGCCGCCGTCAGGGATGCTGCTCCACTGCTTTGGGCCTGGATGTTGCAGCAGGCCCAGCCTCAGACACACGCGAACCTCAGGCAGACCGGAAGCGGAAGTGGGGGTCAGGGCGGAAGGGGCGGGACCGAACCCCATCCTTCCGGTTCCCACTTCCACCCAAGACCCGCCTCCACAGCCAGCAGGTTGCCCAGCGGGTCTGGGAAAGATCCGCACGGCCCAGGCGCTGGCGGCAGTCTCTGCGGTCTCTGTAACGTTTGTCAGCTGAGTGCGCGGAAGTGTGCAGCGTAGCAGCCCCGGTTTGCGTTTTACCTGCCCCTGGTGCACAGCCTTCTCTGCAGCTGCCTAGCAGCCATACAGATTTCCTTTGAAAGAGAACCTTGTTAGTGCCTTGCCGACGTTTCTCGGGATTGTTTTTGGTCGAAGTAAGTCTGTCTGTCTATCTATCTATCTATTTTTTAGATAGGCTCTTGCTGAATCAGGCTAGCCTTGAACTATGTGGCCCAGGCTGGCCTCGAACTCCTGGTGATCCTCCTGCCTCAGCCTCCTGAGTGCTAGAACTATAGTTGGGCACCGCCACACCCAACTTCACCTCTGGAACATTCCCCTCTTCCCAAACTGAAACTCCTTATCCGTTAAACACTAATATCTTTTTCCTCTCCCAGCTCCTGGCAACCACCAGACTACATTCTGTCTCTATTTGATTATGCTAAGTACTTTCTGCGAGTAAATTTTACAGTATCTGCTGTATCTGAATTACATCATTTACTTAAAATGTCCACATACACCCATGTGGTCATAGTTAGCAGAATTTCATTCTTTTTGAAGGCTAAACAATATTCCACTGTGTCCTCCACCTACCAGTGGACACACAAGCTTTCCCACTACTTGGGCATTGTGAATAATCCCACTGTGAATGTGCACAGGGCTCTGGGTTCCATCCCTGACCCTGCAGAAAACCAAAGGCAGAAGCCGTCCCGATGCCATAGCACGTGTCACAGCGAAACCAGCTGGTGGAGTGGAGGGGCGGCATGTTTTTCGGTTCCTCCAAAGGGTGCATCAATCAGGCTGAAGTGCCAGGGACATAGATGACACATGACGTGGGTCCTGTCTGGCTGGCCTTCACCTAGAGCTCAAGACCCATGAGGTGTAGGCTGGATGCCATTGAAGCCCAACCTTATCCAAAGGTCGTCTTGCATGCATTTTGATCTTTCTAACCGCTTACCGATTGGTCCTTCCTATCAGCACGGAGCGTTGGTCCTGTGGAGCAGTGATGCATTTGGAGAGGGAGGGAGGAGCCGATTTTATGTGATCACATGCAGACAGGGCATCCTCGAGACTAGATTTACTGGGCTCTCTGGAAATAAGGCTTCAGTTGACCTATGCATAAAAGTAAAAAATGCTGTTCCAGGAGTGAAGCTGCAATGCTGAGATTGGCACATGGCCCCATAGAATGAAGACTCCACCCACCAAGCTGGATACAGTGGTGCCCACCTGTAATACCAGCACTCAGGAGGCTGAGGCAGGAGGATCACCATGAGGTCAAGGCCAGCCTGGACTACATAGTGAGACCCTGTCTCCAAAAAATAATAAAATAAGACAAAAATGCTCAGAGACCAGATACAGTCAGTAACTTTGAAAGTGCTGGAAGATAACACAGGGGGACATTGATCCACAGGCGCAGGCAGGGGTTTCCTGGACAGAACTGCGATAGCATCAGAAACACCAAGAAGCCACAGAAGGTGCTGCACTACGTGCCTAAACTTCTGCACAGCAAGGAAACAAGGCAGGAAGCAACAGGCCGCAGAAAGGGCTAAGGTCCCCTGTTGAGGGGGTGACCCTAAGGCCTCTGCAAAGAGACACAGCAATGAAGAAGAGCAGTAGACACGGAGGGCTGAGCTGGCTGGCATTTGTTGTTTTCTAGGCTGTGTTTGATGCTGCTGGTACCACTACAGCTACAGTTGACTTAATTGTTCTAAGCAGCTGTTGGCCCTGATAATCCATGACTGAGATTAACTAGGGGTTACAGAGAATACTGTGGCACAGTGCCAAGAACCAGGGACTGGGCCAAACGAGCAACTTCTCATCTCCAACAAACTGAAGAGCTAAGATCTTCCAATAGACTCAAGACCCAAAAACCAGCTACACCTGAAAGATACCTTGGAGAAGTAATCATCACCTAAGTGGCCTAAATGCCACCAATAAAGCAGCACACCACAGGCAACTTACAAACATCACCGCAGGAATTAAACTAAAAAAGAAAAGAAATGAGAAGACACTTAATCAAGATGCAACCCCAGACATCCAGTTCTCCAGAGGGAAACCCAGGGAGCAATGAGGCTGGACAATCCGAAAGCCCCCACCAGGTCTCTCCAAAGTGCTTACAGCAAAGGTGCTGCAAAAAAGTGAAATCAGAAGTGATCTCTCAGATAACCACAGAGATTACCAAAACTCACACCATGCTCAGCGATGTTAGAGCAACATAGGCAAAAAAATAGATGAGATTAACCAAATTACAGAAGTGCAGCATAGGAAACAAATGGAATCTGTAAAGCAGCTTCAAGCAGATTCCAGGAGAAGAAAAACTCCACGGAAAGTATTCGAAGCAGATTAGCCAATGAGAGTTCAGGATCTCAGATACTGAAGACAGGTTTGCAGTTAGTGACCAGGAAAAGGCAGATTTCTCAATAGTAGCAAGGGACCATGAGAAATCATCCCAACAGTTGCTAGATGAGACAAAGAAGAACTTAAGATTCACTGGCATCATTGAACAAGCAGTTGATACCACAAATGACATTAAAAACATCTTCACAGACATCATGACAGAAAACTGTTCTGGTAGACAAAAAGAATTTGACATACAAATAAGTGAGGCATATAGAACTCCAATCAGCAATGATCAAAAAAAAAAAATCTACAGCCAGGCATATCACAGTCAAGATTCCAGAAATTTAACACAAAAATAGAATCTTAAAAGCTATTAGGGAACAGAAACAAATCACCTATAAAGGAAAACCCATCAAATCACAGCTGATTTCTCAGCACAAACTCTCAAGCCAAAGAGAGCTTGGCGTGAAGTGCTCCAAGTTCTAAAGGAAAACGACTTTCAACCCAGATTGATGTATCCCACAAAACTATCTTTCAGAATTGATGGAGAAATAAGATATTTCCATGACAAAGGACATCTCAGGAAACTGATGACCACCAAACCAGCACTCCAGAATGTTCTGAAGGAATCCTAGAAAGAGATATGAAGGATTACAGCTCCATGAACTCCAACAGAAGGAACCCACCAGGAAAGGTAAACAGAGAAAAGGAAAACAATGGGGAGGGGCCAACAACAGGAAAATAACACAACAAGGATAAGTCAGTACAGTTATACTAATGGTGTTGATTCACCAGTCAAAAGACATAGGCTGGCAGAACAGATCAAGAAGCAAGATTCAACAATATGCTGTATACAAGAAACACATTTAATTCAAAAAGAAATTCATGGACTGAAAGTCAAAGGATGGAAAACAATGCTCCATGCTACAGGAATCCAGAAAAAAGCAAGAGTAACTATTCTATTTGCAGACAAAGTGAATTTCAAGCTAAGACTGATTAAGAGAAATAAAGGTCACTACATCCTCATAAAGGGAGCAATTCAAGAAGAAGAGAATAACAGTCATAAGTATATATGCAGCAAATACCAGTGTACCCAGCTGTATAAAACATTTAATAATGGACATGAAAAATCAAATAAGCCCTAATACAATTGTATTGGTAGACCTCAGTACCCTACTGTCACAAAAGACAGATGAACTGGACAAAAAAAAAATCAATAATGAAATATTACATAATGAAATCATAATGAAATCACACTTTTGAGCAAATGGACTTAGAGGATGTCTGTAAAGTGTTCCACCCCACAACATCAGATACTCATTCTTCTCAGCTGCACATGGAACATTCTCCAATATAAACCACAACCTGGCTCACAGAACATGCTTAAGTAAATGCAATTGGAATTGAAATTGTCCCATGCATACTATCAGACCACAGTGCAATGAAATTGGAAATCCATGCCAAAGGAAACCACAAGAACTTCATAAACACGTGGAAATTAAATAGCACCCTACTGAACAACCAATGAGTCACAGATGAAATTAAAGAAGAAATTGGACAGTTTTTACAGTTGAATAATAATACAACATACCGGAACTTGTGGGACACAATGAAAGCATTCTTAAGAGGGAAATTTATAGCAGTAAATACCCATATCAGGAAAACAGAACAAGCACATATAAACAACTTAATGTTGAACCTCAAACTTCTACAAAAAGAAGAGCAGGCTAAGCCAAAAGCTCACACAAGGGAGGAAACTGATGATCAGAGCAGAAATTAACACACTGGAGACCAAAAAACAAAACAAAAAAAACAAAGAATTCATCTATGGAAAAGGTGATTCTTTGAAAGATTAAATAAAATTGACAAACCTTTAGCCAACCTTATCAAAAAAAAGAAAAGTCTCAAATCCATGCAATTAGGAATAAAAAGCATGAAATCACAACAGACCCTGCAGAAACCCAGAAGATCATCAGTACCTACTTTGAAAACTTGTATTCTAGTAAGTTGAAAATGCAGAAGAAATGGACAGATTCCTAGATACATATGAATTACCAAAGCTGAATCAAGAAGATATAAAAATCCTAACTAACCCAATATCAATAAATGAAATTGAAATTGTAATTAAAAACCTATCAACAAAGAAAAGCCCAGGCCCTGATCGATTCACTGATGAATTCTACAAGAAATTTAGTGAAGATCTAACACCATTGCTTCTCAAGCCCTTTAATGAAATTGAAAGGGAAGCAGTGCTCCCAAATTCATTCCTGGAAGCAGGCATTACTCTGATTCTATAATCAGAGAAGGACCCAACTAAAAAAGAGAATTATAGGCCAATTTCCCTAGTGAACAAAAATCCTCAGTAAGATACCGGCAAACAGACTGCAGCAAATCATCAAGAAGATTGTACACCATGATCAAGTGGGATTCATCCCAGGGATGCAGGGAGGGTTCAACATATGTAAATCCATAAATGTAATATACCACCTTAACAGAGCCAAGGACAAAAATCATATGATCTTCTCAATAGATGCAGAAAAGGTTTTGACAAAATCCAACATCCATTCATGGTAAAAACCCTACAGAAAATTGGAATAGATGGTCTTTATCTCAATCTGATAAAACCCATCTATGAGAAGCCAACATCATACTAAATGGACAAAACTCTCACTCTAAAATCAGGAACAAGACAAAGATGTCCACTGTCTCCACGCTTATTCAACACAGTCCTGGAAACTTTAGCTGGATCAAAAAGACAAGAGAAAGAAATAAAAGGAATAAAGACAGGAAAGGAAGAAGTTAAACTATCATTATTTGCAGATGACATGATACTGTACTTAGAAGACTCCACCAAAAATTCCACCAAAAGACGTCTAGATTTAATAAGCAAATTCAGTAATGTAGTTGGTTACGAAGTCAATGTTCAAAAATCAATGGCCTTCCTGTACACAAATAACAAAACTCACTGAGAGAGAAATCAGGGAAACAATACCTTTTACAATAGCATCCAAAACAATGAAATACCTAGGAATCAATCTAATAAAGGATGAAAAGACCTCTACATTGAAATCTACAGTACTCTGAAAAAGGAGATTGAAAAGAATATTAGAAAGTGGAGAGGTACCCCATGCTTTTGGGTAAGAAGAACAATATAGTGAAAATGACCATACTTCCCAAACTGTTACAGAGATTCAGTGCAATCCCAATCAACACTCCAATAGCATATCTCACAGAATTAGAAAAAACAATCCTAAAATTCATCTGGAACCAGAAGAGACCTAGAATAGCAAAGGCATTCCTGGGCAACAAAGGCAAGATGGGCATCACAATCCCTGACTTGAAATTATACCATAAAGCTACTGTGATAAAAACAGTGTGGTACTGGAAAAAAAAAAAAAACACCAGACCCAAAGATCAATGGAACAGATTAGATGTGGAAACAACTGCAGGCAGACTAAGCCCCCTTATCTTTGACAAAGGTATCAAACACATTCACTGGAAGAATGATAGCCTCTTTAATAAATGCTGCTGGGAAAACTGGCTCTGTACATGCTGAAGACTAAAACTGGACCTATATCTCTCACCATGTACAGAATGGATCAGAGGTCTTTTTTTTTTTTATCTTTTTGAGATAGGGTCTCGCTATGCAGTTCAGGCTGGACTTGAGCTCACTTTGTAGCCCAGACTCATCTCAAACTCGCAACAATCCTCCTGCCTCAGCCTCCTGAGTGCTGGGATTACAGGTGTGAGCCATCATGCCCAGCCTAGATCAAAGGTCTTAATATTAAAACAGAAACATTAAATCTGCTGGAAGACAGAGTAGGTAGAGAATTTATGAACAAAACCCTGATTGCACAGGAAGTATCACAAAGAATCAACAACTGGGATCTCACTTTTCTGAAAACATTTTGCTTGGCAAGAACCACCAACGGAGTGAAGAGACAAACCACAACGTGGGAGAAAATGTTAGTCAGCTGTTCCTCAGACAAAGGATTACTATCGAGAACATATAAAGAACTCCAAAAAAATCAGTCTTCCCAGATTTAAAGACCCAATCCAAAAATGGGCATCTGAGATGAATACACACTTATCAGATAAAGAAATACAAAACAGCAAACAAATATGTAGAAAAAAATGTTCAACATCACTGGTCATTCACGAGATGCAAATTATAAAAATAGTGAGATTCCACCTCACCCCAGAAAGAATGGCGTGTATCAAGAAATCTACCAATAACAAATGCTGGAGGGGTGTGGAGAAAAAGGAACTCTTTTTCACTGTTGGTGGGAGTGTAGACTGGTACAACCACTGTGAAATCAGTGTGGAGATTCCTCAAAAAACTAGGATTGCAGGTCCCATTTGACCCAGCTGTTCCCCTTCTGAGTGTCTTCCCAAAACAATTAAAAACATCATATCACAGCAATATATGTGCACCCATGTTTATAGCAACACAGTTTACAATAAACAGCCAGATCTTGGAAACAACCTAAATGCCCATTGACTGAGGGATGGATAAAAAAGGTGTGGAATTTTTATACAATGGATATACACAGCCATAAAGAATGATAAACTGGACACTTTTATAGGTAAATGGATGCACTCTGAGAATATATTCATTAGTGAAATAAATAAGACACGTGTAAACACTATATTGTTTCATTAGTATGACAAGCTGAAACAAGAAAAAATATGTATATATGTAAGTATATATAAAAAAAATAGTTAAGATAGTTATACTACTGATTTCTCTGAGTTCGCCAAAGAGAAAGGTTTGTGCTGGTATTGTTCAGACAATTGAAGGCAGATGTCTTTTGCTCTGGGTGAATGATTTGGGGGTGACAATGCACAATGTATGTACTATTGTTAACCCCTAATTGATATGTTTTGAAATTTTATTGTAGTTTTTTCCTTTTTTTCCTTTCTTTTTATGTTTGAATAAAATGGATTTTTTTTAAAGGGTAAGACTGTGTCAGCTCCTCTTCTGTGAAAGGACTAGTACCCAGAATATATAAAGAACACAAAGCCATGGACCCCCTCTGGTCTGAACCCAGTAAAGTCATGGGTGAGTGACCAAAGGTGCATAAAGAAGGCTCACAACCTCCCCCCGTCAGGGAACCACAAATTAAAGCTGCACTGAGATTCCACCTGCCCCCTGGCTGTCCAGGAACACAGGAAACAGTGCATAGCTCGTGAGGACCAAGAGAGAAAGGCCCTCTAACTGCCAAGGAGAAGCCACTGTGGAGCTTGGGGTAGCAATTCTTCAGAAGACTCAACACGGAAGCCCCATCCAACCCAGCCACACCACCCCAGGGCACAGTCCCCAAAGCACTATGGCCACACCCTGTAGTGATATGTGCATGCCCAGGTCTCCAGCAGTGCAGTTCCCAACAGCTGAGCTGTGGAGCCAGCCCTGATGCCTGTGGTATGTACATTCGGTGGAATACTACTCAGCTGTGAACAAGGATGTCGTCTGCAGAGAAATAGGTAGAACTAGAAACCATCCTGGTAAGTGAAGCTAGCCAGGCTTGAAAAGTTAAATCTCCATGATTCCCTTATATAAGCAACCTAAAAAAAACACATTAATGCAGGATTAGAATCAAGGAAAGAGGACAGATAACCAGGAGATGGGCCCTAGAAACAAAAAAGAAACGAGCAGGGAGAGGAGGGGAGGAGATTCGGTGGGGTTGGAGTGAGTGGGACGCAGGTCCCGACTTCCCAGCCACCGTCGTGTGATACTAACAGGCCCTGAGCAAAAGAGAAGACATTAAAAAATAAATAATTTTTTAAATTAGCCCAGCAAAACTTTGAAAATGAGAATCCTCAGTTTCTCACCATCGGGTACTGATCACACACTGCCTGCAGCCCTCCAGCGGCTGGGCCAGGACCATGCCCCTCGCCAGCCTCCCCACCTTGACTCGCCGCAGCGACTCAGCGCCTTCCCCCGGCACCTGCTCATCCCCTGCCTGTCCAGAACCCGGGGAGGGCCGCGGAGGCCACCCCGGTGGGCAGGTGGGGTTCTAGGGAGAATCCCAGTGCTCAGCCCAGCACGGCATCTGGTCTAAAGGAAGACACAGTTGCTCGCTCTTTCTTTCTTTCTTTCTTTCTTTCTTTCTTTCTTTCTTTCTTTCTTTCTTTTTCTTTCTTCTTTTCTGAGACAGGGCCTCACTGTCTAGTTCTGGCTGGCCTTGAACTCACAGCAGTCCTCCTGCCTCAGCCACCCACATGCTGGGATTAAAGGTGTGCACCACCACGCCCTGCCAACAATTGCTTTTCAGGCTGAGGGCTTAGCTCAGCGGCACAGGCGGCTGCCTGGCAAGCGTGAGGTCGTGAGTTCTATCCCTGGCACAAAGAAAAAGAAAAAAACTGCCTTTCAATGAAGCGCAGTAACAAACCAGACTGAGGCAAAAGACCTGCTGCAAATTCAAAGCCAGCCTGGGCGACACAGGAAAATCTTGTCTTAAAAAAACCAAAAACAACAAAACAAAACAAGACAAAACAAAACAAAAGCTCACAACAACAAAAGAAAATCTCTATTTCCCTCTTGTTTCTGTCTTAGTTTGGGTTATTTTTTGTGAGATGCCTCAATGTGCCTGGGCTCAAGGGACCCGCCCGCTTCCTCTCCTCTCAAACTGCTGGACCCAGGCATTTGTCACCGGGCAGGGGCGGGGACAGAACCTAGGGCTCTGTGAACTGCACCCCGCCCTTTGGGCTTGGGTGCTCCGTGCCTTGTCGATATCGTCCTTGTTGGGTCTGGTCTGGTCTGGTTTTGATTTAGAGATGGAGCCTCACTGAGTTGCCCAGGCCTGGCCTTGAACGTCCCACCCTCCTGCCTCAGCCTCCAAAGTGCTGGGATGACAGAGCTGAGTCATCCCCCTCCCCAGTCTGTTTCCAGGGTGACACTGAGTCACACAAGTTCACTCACTTTGGGAGCTGAGACGCTGGTCTTGGTGCACCAGTGCAAGGAGATGGATCGGCTGTGCCCGGTCCCGGGCCCCGGGGTGAGGGGTCCCGGGCTGAGCAGCTGGGATCTCCAGCACAGGTCCGGGCCCCGCCCACGGGACATACTGCCAGCTTCTGGTCACAGGCCACTGTGGGCGGAGGAAAAGCATCACCTCCTGGATGCTCACAGGTGCCAGGACTGCAGTCACTGCTCCGCCAGGGCCAGCCAGGCAGTGCCTTGGTAGCTGGCATGGAGGGGTCACCCGCGACCACTTGCAGAGTTACCTGTCCCCCCACCCTGCACACACACGCACACACACACACACACACATGCACACACACGTGCACGCAGCGCTGCCAGCGCGGAGAGGTTAGGGACAGATACAGGGCCACCACCTTCAGGGGACACCGACCGCTTCCTTTGACAGTTCCCCAGGTCACCACAACCGCAAGGGGAACCCAGAGGGGACAGAGCACGAAGAATCGAAGAATCGAAGCAGACGCGGAACTGCGCCGGCAGCGACGCTGGCTGACCCGGCTCCCGAGGCCAGGGACCCTCAGCACCCAGCGCGTTTTCTCGGTTTTCCGCGCCCGTGGCCAGCAGGGCCCCCCGCCCGGCAGAGCGCACCCCGGCCCGAGGCCGGGTGCAGTCCATCATCACCTTGCACTGGTGCGGGTCAGGGTGGCCAGGAAAGGGCAGCACATCCCCTGCGCGGCTCCGGGGCTCCCCGGGGGCAGCAGGCCGCGAGCCAGCTGGGGCTCAGCTCAAGGAGCAGGGCTGGGCCGGGTGCGGCCCGGAACCCAGGACCTGAACAGACTTGGTGTTGCTTCTGCCCACTTGGACCCTTAATCACCAGCAAAGTAATCAGCACAACTTAGAGGGCCCTTCTCTACACCCCACAGACAGGAATCAACCTGAGTAATCTTCAGAACGATCTTTCAAGGTGGGAAATACCGGGCCTGTTATACAGAGGACATGGAGACTCTCAAAGGTAGTTAAACCGCTATGCACACTTGTAACCCCACCATCGGAGGCTGAGGCAGGAGGATTCCCATGAGTTCAAGGCCAGCCTGGGCTACATAGCAAGACCTTGTCCCCAAAAGCCAAACACCAGCCATAAGATGGGCTTCCTAAAAGGAAATAGAGAACCCGGCATGGTGTAATCCCGGAAGCACTTAAGGAGGCTGAGGCAAGAAGGTCCCAATAATTAGGTAAGCTGAGGCAGAAGGATCATGAGTTTGAGTCCAGCCTGTGCAACTTAGTGAGATCTCAAAATAAAAAATGAATCAATACATCAAAAGGCCTCAGTGGTAGAGTATCTCTCGGGTCAGTCCCCAGTACAGGAGAGGAGGAGAGGGGACTGAGCTGAGAGGGCCACCTGTGCAGCCGTTTCTGGCCAACGAGGGAGGACAGAGGCCGCCCATACTGAAGGACAGGGGAACGGGGATCAAGCTACCTGGCAGCAGCCAAGGTCCTGGGGTCTGGAGGTGCCGGGGAGAGGAGGGTGCACCCGCCACACCTGCACCCCATCCAGCCACAGCGCCTCTCAAGGGGACCCGGCGCAGGGGCGCGAGCTGGCTTCAAGCCTCGCATGAGGACGGGGACCCCATTTGTTTGTTGATTGTTCCAGCGGGAGCCCCGGACCTGCACAGTGCACCCTAGAAAGCGCTCGGGAAGACTCCGAGCCCCCTGCCCGCGCCCCGCACCCTGGACGGCGCGCATCTCCCGGATCCGCCGCTAGGGGGCGCTGCGCCCCGCCAGGGCCTGAGAGAGTTTCCTGAAACCGGTTCTTTCCTTCTCCCCTGCCTCCCTCCCTCCTTCCCTCCTTCCTATACTGGGTTTGAATCCACTGGGCTACAACCCCAGCCCTTTTTAATGTTTTATTATTTTATTTGGAGACGAGGTCTCACTAAGGCGCTAACGTGCCCGGGCTGCACTCAAACTTGCAATCCTCCTGCATCAGCCTCCGGAGTGCAGGGATTACAGGGCTGTGCCGCACTCAACTGAAAATCAGCATTTTCCATAGGATTTTTTTTTCTAGACAGGATCTCACTGCAGAAGCCAGGGCTGTCCTTGAAGTCACTGAAGAGCCTACCCCAGCCTCAGATTTACAATGATCCTCCTGTCTTGACCTCTCAAGTGCTGGGATTACAGGGGTGCACTACCAGCTTCCATAGGATTTTTAACTAAAAGAGGATGATTTATTTGATGGCATTGGATATGTATGTATTTATTTATTTATTTATTGTCTTTTTGAGAGAGGGTTTCCAGCTACGCAGTTTAGGCTGGCCTTGAACTCACAGTGATCCTCCTGCCTCAGCCTCCTGAGTGCTAGGATTACAGGCGTACCCTACTACACCCAGCTTGACAGTATAGGATTTTAAGTATGACTCAGAGACTCAGAATACTCACCATATCCAGAATGCAGTAGATGACTTGGTGTATGAGGGAGTCGGAACACCTTAGTCTGTGTGATAGATGCTAAAGTTGCCTGACAACGGAAAAAAATATTCTAGCCGGGTGTGGTGGTACTTGCCTGTAATCTCTGCACTGAGGAGGCTGAGGCAGGAGGATCGCCATGAGTTTGAGGCCAGCCTGGGCTACGTAGTGAATTCAAGCCTAAACTATACAGCAAGACCCTGCCTCAAAAAACCAAAACTGTTCCAACAAGGACAGATGTCCATTTCTACTGAGGGGATAATTGGGCCCCCAGAACGAGAAAAGGCAAAGAAAAGCCAGCAGGGGACATACCTGGCAGCTTAGCAAGACCTTGTCTCAAAATTTAAATTTAAAATAAATTGGAGGGCTGAGGATTTAGCTCAGCCTGGCAAGCACGAAATAGTGAGTTCGATCCCTGGTACCAAATAAATAGGAACCGGTCTGGGGATGCGGCTGAGTGTGAAACCTGTGTGTAGCTCAGTGGTAGAGCTGGTTTGACCCCCAATGTTGAAAATGGGAAAAAAAGAAAGAAAAACAAAAGTAGAGCAGTGTAAATTTTAGAACTAAAAAAATACAAAACCAATGCTTGGAAGCTTTGGGGCAGGGATGGTCCGCTGGTAGAGCATTCGTATGGTATAAGCGAGATTTGGGTTCAGTCTTCAGGACTGAAAAAACCAAAGTCCGAGAAAAGCTCACCTGCGGCAGAAGGGGTGGCAGAGCAAAGAGATAGAGGTCGGGAATAAAGCCCACCCCGTCCACACAGCAGGAAGGGGAGGGATGGAGGCGGGAGAGGAAGACCGCCCGAGGGGTCAAGACCATGTTTGTGACCAGGTGTAGAGGTGCAGGGCAGAAAAAAAAGTAAAGAAATGGAGCCAGGCATGGTGGCACACACCTGTCATCCCAGTGTGTGGGAGGCTGAGGCAGGAAGATCACAAGTTCAAGGGCAGCCTAGGCTACATAGTGACTTAAAGGTGAGACCCAATCTCAAAAAGAAAAAAATGACTGAATACTCCTTAATTTTTCTAAAACACACAAAACCTACTGATATGAGAAGCTCAGTAAACCCCAAACAAGATGGACCCAAAATATCCATTCCCAGAAAAATTATAACCAGACTATTGAAACTAAAATAAAAATGGAACCTCAGTTGCAACCAGCGGAGAATGACACGTCTTAAAGAAGTCCAGTGATGTAACAGATGATGAAAACCTTGTCAGATTCCACACCAGTGACCCCAGCACTCAGGAGCCTGAAGCGGGGCTTTCACATGGAAGCCGTCCCGGGAGATCCTGCGGCTGTACCCGTCAACTGTCCCCTTGACGGACACTGTGCCCAACGCTCGCTGGAAACCTGAAGGAGAAGAGGTTTAGGTGGCTTGCGGTTGCAGCGATTCAGCCCATGGTTAGCTGGCTCCCAGGCAGAGCAACGCGGCCAATGGGGGTGGCAGGCCAAACGGGGCCAGGGACAGACACACACCCCAGGCCCACCTCTGTCCCCCAGACACACCCAGGAGCACCCAGCACACTGCTCTGCTCAGGGCTGGACCAGGACTAGCATCACAGTCCAGCCCTGGGCAGCATCAGAGCCAGCTCTTCTCCTTCACCAGCCTCAGTCTCCCAAGGCAGATGGCAGCAGGTGCCTCCTTCCAGCGGACATCACACCACTGAGTGCCCGGTACAAGCGGAAACTCGACACTTCCTTCCCCAAACCTCAACAGTTCGGCATGTTACAAAAGTTCCAGTGCAAGTCTCTTCTGAGACTCAAGGCAAACTCTTACTGACAACCTCTGTAAAACTCAAAAACAAAGGGCCGGGGATTTAGCTCAGTGCCACAAGCACCTGCCTGGCAAGCACAAGGTTATGAGTTCCATCCCCAGTGCAAAGAAAAAATCAAAAGCAAATTACAGAATTTTAAGGTACACTGGCACAAGGTAATGGCATTCCCATTTCAAAAGGTCGGAAGAGGGGGTAGAAAGAATGGCACGGGCCAACATAGTGGGGAAGGCAGAGGCAGGAGGATCACCCGGAGCTCAAGGCCAGTTTGGGCTAGAGAGTGAGGTCCCATCTCAACAAAATGAAACAAAGTTAGAGCTGTGGGACCAAAGCCAGTGGCCTTTTTACTGTACCCAGCAATGCCAAGGCCTTCAGGCAGGAGGGCTTTAACAAGTGCCCGGCCACACACACACACACACACACACCCCTGGGTCCCAGAGCTCCACCTGCTGGCCGCAGCCCTGAGCTCTTGGCAGGTGGTTTTGCCCCCCATCCTCTCAGCTGCTGGGGTGACAGGTTCACTTTGTGGCACACAAGACCCGAGTGCAGGCAGCGAGGCAGGTCCCAGACTAGACCATACGTGTCCCCAGCTCCTGCCAGCACCAGACAGACCAGGATTCCAGCCTTGCTATCACCGCCTTCCGAGAAGAGAGAGGCTGGGGTCCAGACCAGCTGCACCCTAAAAATTCACCTAGAACTCACTGGAGAAGCTCTTGAAGAATGCAGCTCGATATCTAGAGGTTTGATCCAAATAAAACAATGTACCAGTTCTCAGAATCACAGAAGACAACACAGTTCCTACTTATCTTTGTTTTGTTTTTTAGACAGGCAGGGTCTTGCTACATCACCCAGGCTGGCCTCGAATGGGTGGTGATCCTCCTGCTTCAGCCTCCTGCGTGCTGAGATCAAAGGTATACATCACCACACTACGCATCCACACTCAGACTGCAGCAGGGGAAAACACTCAGCCTCAGCCCTCAGGAAATCTATTCTCCAGAACATGGTTTGGTTTTTGGGTTCGTTTGTTTGTTTTGGTTTGTTTCTTTTCTGAACCCAAGTCCTCACACAGCTACGCAAGGCAACTTCCATTGAGCTACATCCTGGCCCTTGGCTCATTTTTCCTTTGAAACAAAGGTCCTTAAACTGTCCAGGCTGGCCTCGAACCTGTGATCCTCCACCCCCAGGCCTCTGAGCAGCTGCCACCGTAGGCCGGCCTTGGCAGTCACTAAGACCCGCGGCACCAGCCAGCTCTTCCTACACACTCGCACCCACTTCCAGGCAGAGCTGCCTGGTGGAGCTCTGCCCTCAGCTCAGTTTCTGACCTTTGATTGGTCGAAGTCAACCTGCCCTGGCCACAGTGATTGGACCAAGGATAGATACATGGTACAGACGGAGCCAACCAACACTAGGCATTATGTAAGCCGCCGGCCCAGACCGGATGGAGTCTCAGCCGCAGCAGGAGGCAGGCGGGGCCTGCGGTACGGTGTGGCATGAAGGTGCGGGCCTCGTCCTGCCTCGGCCTCCCTGAGTGCTGGGATAATGGGCCTGCGCGCCACGTGCGACTGGTTCTTAGAGCTGGTGCCGGTCTTATCCCTTTTTACAGGTGAAGACACGGGAAGAAGGTGGATCAGGTTCTAGCCAAGGCCCAGCTGGTGCGTGGGCTGGGCGTCCCGCCCCACGGCTCCTGTTGAAATCTCGGGGACGCAGCGAGTGAAGGGGGTCCCCAGTACCCTTGCCTGTTGGCTCCACAGGTAGCACCAAGCCTGGACAGCTCGTCTTGCTGTCTCACGCGGACTTCCTGCTGCTGGCTTGCGTTTTTCCTGAGTGGTCCCTGAGTGTAAAAGCCAAAATGAGATGCTGCAGGAAGATTAGAAGGACTCTGAGCTTCTGCGGAGCAAAACTCAACTCCGAGGTCCCAAAGCAGCCCTGCAACCCAACCCCCCACCGACACAGGGCCTCACTAAGAAGTCACTGGAAGGCCGGGTAGGAGGACACCAGTGTGCAGCCAGCCTAGGCCACACGGTGACACCCTGTCTGCAAAACAGCACTTGGGAGGCTGAGGCAGGAGGATTGCCACAAGGTTGAGGCCAGCCTGGGCCACACGAGACCCTGTCTCAGAGAGAGAGACACAGTGACAGAGACAGAGAGACAGACTGCTTCATATTTAAGAGGTTGGAGAGGCTGAGAAAAATAACTTAAAAAGATGCTAAGATTTCTGCTGCAGCTCCGCACTCCCTGGATTGATCGGCTAGAGTTCCCGGTCAGCACACAGATTAACAACAAACCCACTGCAAAATCCACGCTGGCCTGGTAGTGTGACTCTTCTGGGCCTGCCGAGGAGAAAGGCTCTGCGGCCTGGGTCCCTGCCCTGCCTCTATACCAAAAGGCCCTGTGACATCCGCTCCCACCTTCTGCCTGGAGACCCCACACTTCCTGGTGTCCACATCTAATTCCAGATATTTTTATCTGGTCCAAAGCAGCCTAGTGGGCAGGGGTGGTGGTCCATGCCTGTAATTGAGAGGCTGAGGCAGGAAAATCACAAGTTTGAACCCAGCTACACCCTCTCTGAAAATTAAAAATACAAGGCCTAGTGATGAAGTTCCATGTGAAGGCCCTGAGGTCAACCCCATGTATCACCCCCAAAAAAGTGTGCACTGGATGTCAAACCAAATCTGTGTCTGCACAAAATAGGCTTTGGAGTTGCACAGACCCAAGTTCAAATGACTGTTCTACCAGGTACACTGGATGATGTTAGGCTACACTCAACTCCTAAAATCCCCAGGATTCCTCACTATAAAAATTGAAATAGCCAGGTACAGTGTCACACACCTGTAATTTCAGCATTCAGGAAGCTGAGACAGGAGGATCTCCAGTTTGAAGCCAACCTGAACTACATAGTCCAAGGCCAGCCAGACTACAGAGTGAGACTTCATCTCAAAAACAGCAAGAACGGGATAAAAATCAGCACACAAAAATTAGTGGCATTCTTTACATCAATAATGAATCCACTGAGAAATCAGAAAAATAATTCCATTCATGATGACTTGGGAAAAAAATCAGTACCTGGAAATCAACCTGACTAAGGAGGTGAAAGACCTCTATAAAGAAAAACTAGAGAGAGCGGCCCCAAGATCCGGCCTCGGCCATGCTGGAACCCAGGCGGCTGCACAAAGAAGCAATTCGCGCGCCCTCTTGGTAAGCACCTTCCTCCCGCGTGACCCAGGAGGAGACCCCATAGTGTCTCCTGTGAGCCTGCGGGTACGCAGGGTTGGAATCAGACATCCCCAACCCCCCCCCCATTAGCAACTGGGGACAGGGATCTGAGCATCTCTTGGCAGGATGACTGTATGCAATAGAGCAAATATGGGGAGCCTCCTCTATCTTCTCTTTGAAAGCAAATGTTGTTTTCAGTTTTGTTTCATTGTGATTAATTGCTTTACTCTATTCAATATTCTCTTTCGATTGGTTTTATAATGTTCTGTCTTTAGTTTAATTTTGCTCTACCTAATTGGCTAGACAACTATTGTGAAGATAATGAGATATACTATGGTGCCTATTACTGCTATCCTGGTAACCTGCTATGAAGTTCTGTACCAAATTCTCTGCACTGTCTCAGTTGGCTTTGTTCTGTTTTGTTCTGTGGTATTTCTACTGTCTTAAAAATTTTAAAAAAAGAAAAATACAAAACACTGAAGAAAAATATGAGGGGCAACTTTGGAAAATGGAAAGACACCTCTTGTTCTTGGATCAGTGAGTGAATATTTTCATGTCCATGTTCCCAAAGCAATCGACAGAAGCCTTGAGGCTCCTGGGAGGTGACCTAGGGGAAAGGCTGGGAGCCCCCCACTCGGGCAGGGAGCTCCGGAGCGGAGCCCAGCAGCACGGGAAGCAGTGCCGAGAATGAATGGAGCGGGGTCTTCTACCACAGCAACAGGGACCATGACCAGAGTGGACAGAACACACAGCCCGGGATGAAAGCTTTGCTGCCCACTCTAAGGACCCCAGAGCAACCCCTGAAAAACAAATGACCCAAACAAACAGCAAAGGACCTGAATAGACGCCTCTCACAAGAAGAAACCCAAACGTCCGATAAGCACAGCAAACAAGCACCCACACTTTATAGCCACAGGAAGCAGTGCGTGTGTGGAGGGTGCCGGGGAAGGACCCCTTGGGCCTCTGGTGGGAGGGGAACCTGGCTCGGCCGTGGTGAGAGCCCGCGTGGAGACACCTCCAAGCCTGTGAAGAAAAATTCCATTTGAGCCTCGTGGTGCCCTGCTGAGCATATTCCTGCAAGAGTGAAGACAGCAGTGCACACTCATGTTGACAGCCACACAGTTCACACTCGCTAAGCCTCAGTGTCCACACACACACACACTGGAATATTACGCAGCCACAAAGGGAGCATATCACCTGCAGGAAAATGGATGGGATAAAAATGGATGGGACTTGAGACCACTGTGCCAATTGCAGTGAGTCAAGCTGAGAAAGTTATAAACACCACACACTTTCTCTTTAGAGCCCTAAAGTAGAAGCAAATGGATGAATAAAAGAAAGGCAAAGCAGGGGCACACCTGGGATTCCAGCACTTGGGAGGCTGAGGCAAGAGGACTGCCTTGAGTTCAAGGCCAGCCTGCATTACATAAGGAGACCGTCTCAAAAAAAAGAAGGCAAGGTGACAGGAAGCCACAAATAGAGGTTTGGGAAGAAGGCAGCAGGGAAGTGCAGGCGAGGGGCCAAGGTGGACGGCACGTGGTCAGGCAGGCTGCATGCGTGCGCTGCCCGGAAGCCCGCACACCGCAGCCGTAATGAGGACCAGGAGGCACCGCTGTCCCCGCCTGCTCACTGATAAGAGGCTGGAGGAGCCCGCAGTGTAAAGGGCAGTGCTGGCCTGGCACGGACGTGGTCCACTCGCCGAGCTGTTATTCTCTCTCCAAGGGCACCCGAGCAACCAGGAGTTGTCACGAGACCCAGCAGACACAGAAACAGGAAACCAGGCCTTGGGTCCCATCCCCACAGCACCTAAGATGAGAAGAGCACACAGGGGACCAAGGAAATGTGAATTTCAGGAGCCACTCAGCCTCGCGTGCGCGCAGGAGCCCACGCACTGCGGGCTGACAGCGGAGCCCTGTGCGAGCCTCTCCGAGGGCCAAAGCCACCTGCGCCCTTCACCCTGAGCTGCATCCCCGCTCCTGCTTACTTTTTCATTTAAATTTTGGAGGCTGGTGATTTAGCTGAGTGGCACAAACGCCTGCCTGGCAAGTATGAGGTTGTGAGTTTGACCCCAGTACCAATAAATTAATTCATTAATTTTGGGACAGCTCTCACTAAGTCACTCATTTGACCAGGCTGGGCCAAAACTTTCGATCCTCCTGCCTCAGCCTCCCAGAGCTGGGTTACAGGTATGCACCACCATACCGAGGTAAAACATGCTTCGTGACTTACCTGAAGCTCACGTTTCACTCAGCCGCCTGTGTTTCACTGGGCAACCCCGCTGTTTCTCGGTGGGACCATCGCAGTTAAGGGGGGCTGGGATCCAGGCCGGGCATCTGGGAGGGGAGGTGTCCCTGCGCACCCCAGTCATTGCCCACCGCGGTGGTGGTAGTGTTTACAGCGGTCACCTTCCCGGGGGAAGTGGGCTCACGTTGGTTTGGATTTGCATGTTGGTAGTGATTCTACACCAGTTCCTGCCCAGATTCTGTGGCCATGAGCAAGGGTGAAATTAAGGCGCCTCTGAGCGGAGGACCAGCCAGGCGGGCAGGCAGGGCCAGCAAGGCCCAGGTATCCGCCTGCCTTCCACCTGGTATTTGCCTTCCATTTGCTGTCAGTTACGCCTTTGCATATGATTATTAAGTCAGGCTCCAGTTTTCCAGCCTCTCAAATTCAAACTGAGACAAAAGAGGGAGGTTGTGGCCCCCGGTGACCCCCAGGAACAAAGGGAGGCAAAGATCTGGAACCTCTGGAGGCCCAGGGCAGGAACCGCAGCGTCCACGCCACCCGCCCGACCTCCCTGCCCGCAGCTCCAAGTCCGTTTTAGGGGAGCCCGAATCCGAGGGCTGCGGCACTAGATGTGGACGTGGGGAGTCACCCCGGTTCTGGAGTAAACCCCGGTGGGAAGCGAGGCCTCAGTGTGGGGCCTCGGGGGTGCACCCCATGCTGCAGGAGGCCACTGCCCAGGCCGCCCTGGGCCCTGGCTCCTGAGCTCTAACCGGCAGAACAGCGAGGGTGACCTTGAATGATCAACTTGACTGCTGGAAGCAGAATCAGTGTGAGGGTTAAATAAAATAAAGCACAGGCAGCCCGAGCCTGTCACCCAGCACGCAGGAGGCTGAGGCAGGAGGCGTTCAAGGCCATCGTGGACCACAGAGCCACTCCCTGTCTCCAGGAAACCAAGCTACTGCACGGGCTGCAGCTTGCATCAGGCCACCGTCCACTCGATGGCAAGTGTCTGCAGCTTCTGAGCAACAGACACAGCGTCTGTCCCGGGAGTGCGGTGAACCTGCCCAGGTGATTAAAAGTGGATAGTGGGGCCATGGCACAGGGCACCGCAGGACAAGAGGAGGGAGGTATCGGGCCCGGGAAGGACGCCGAGGTTTCAGGGCTCTCTGGGGAACCCTGCAGAAGCCATCAAGACAGAGGGCAAGGGCTGGAGGTCGGCCCGCCTGACTCACCACCAAGATGGAGACCAGGAAGTGGATTTGGCTACTCAGATGTCAAGGAAGCCCCTGGTGAGGGCAGTTTCAAGGGCATGGCGGGTGCCGGCCTATACTATCCCCACAGCTGTCAAAGGAGGGACTGGGGAGAATGCTCCGAAGGAGAGGCAGGCCAGGCAGGCCAGGCCAGGCGACAGGGATCTGCAGTCACAGCCCTCTGGGGAGGCTGAGGCAGGAGGATGCCAAGCTTGAGCCCAACCTGGGCAACTTGGTGATTTGGCAAAACCCTGTCTCAAAATAAAAACATTGGAAGGGCTGGGGATGCAGCTCAGAGCGAAGCTCTGGGTTCAATCCCAGGACTTCACACAAAGGGAGATGCAGATGTTTCAGAAAAGCTACCTGAGCAAGGGACAGTGTCCCTCGCAGAAGGGACAGCTCGGGGAAGTGAAGCATCAGTTCCTGGGCCTCCTCCTCGTCCTGTTCACTGGCCTCAGGTCGGGGCCTTGAATGGGCATCTGGGTTCTCAGACGCAGTGCTCCCTCGGACCACCCACACGGGCTCCCGGCACTGCGTTCTCCATCCGGAACAGGGACCTTCTTGGGCCATGTCGCTGGGCTACAACCCCAGCCCTCACTCGCTGTTTGTTTTTGTGACAGCCTCTCAGTACATTGTCTACACAGACTCTAACTTGAGATCCTCCTGCCTCAGCCTCCTGAGCGCTCACTGGCTTTACAGAGGAGTGCGGCCACCCCTGGCTCTGCACATCTTCAGACACCACCTCTGCCCTCCTGCTGGCCTGTGGGGGCCGAGTTCATCCGGTGCCAATTGCCCAGATTGTGCGGCCACAGATTTGGGGGGACAGGGTGGGGTGGGGCTTCCTCCTGACCCCAGGCCCTGCAGACCCAGTTGTCTGCGCACGTGTGGGGAGCCGGGCAGCCCCTGTGGGTGTCGCCTGCGCGCCAGGCTGTCCCCGCGGGCGGGGCGGATCAGGTGACCGCAGGTGCCGCTGCACCAACCGACAGGGCCACGCTCTCAAAGCCGCCTTTGTCCCCGCGGCCAGGTGAGATCCGCAATCCGGCCTTTGTCTCGGGATTAGCGCTGCATTGTCCCACTGTTTATTTACCATTTGCATCCGGAGCGGTTGCAGCCCAGCTCGCCACCACGCTTGGGCCCGGCTGCTCTTTTCACCCCAATCCCCGCCAGGAGGGCATGCAAATAAACCCAGGCCGCGGGCTCCAGCCGCCGCCGTCTCCACTCAGCGCTGGGGGCGCGCGGTGGGGGGGGGGCACGGCGGGGGAGGGGCCGAGCACGAGGGTGGGGTGCAAAGGGGCCTCCGGAGCCTGCCTGGGGCGCGGTGACCACAGCCTGGCTGCAGGCAGAGGCTTCCCAAGGGGCTGACCAGCGGGTGACACTCTCCTCCTCAAGGGACTCTGCTGGATGGCCCAGGGGTTCCTCACCTGGGACATTTTGCCTGGAGAATTTAGCTCATGCCTTTGCTATTCATTTATTTATTTTCGTTTTTTTGAGACAAGGTGTCGCTATGCAGCTCAGGCTGGCCTTGAGCTCACTATGTAGCCCAGGCTGGTCTCAATCTTGCAACGACCCTCCTGCCTCAGCCTCCAGAGTGCTGGGATGCTGGGTATATAGCACCACACCCAGCTTGCCTTTGTTTTTAAAAATAACTCAGGGTTGGGGCTGCAGCTCTGTGGTCAGTTCTGGCCTAGCGTGCGCGCAGCCTGGATCTGGGTCCTCAGACTCCCTGAGAACCCGGCACACTGGGAGGCTGAGGAGGGAAGGTTATAAAGTTGAGCCCAGATTGGGCCATTTACCCACTTGGCAAGACCCTGTCTCAAAATGAGGGGGGTTAGCTGGGGATGTGGCCCAGTGGGAAGGTCACAGGTTCCTTTCTCAGCACCATAAAGGAAACAGTGCCGTCTCTAAGAGCTCCTGGTCACGGTGGTGCACACCGGTAATCCCAGCTCTCCGGCGGCTGAAGCAGGAGGATCCCCATTAGTTTGAGGCCAGCCCGAACTGCATACTAGGCCCTAACTCAAAAGAACAAAAATAAATGCATAAATAAATAAATAAATAAAATCCCCCCAATTTCTTCAAAGCTGCAAAACCCAAATGACGCCCACTGTGTGGGTTATGAGGGGAGGCTGTCACACGGGCCGAGGCTCGGGCAGGCTCGGGGTGCACGGAGGGGCTGCCTGCCCCTGCCCGCCTGGGCCTGGACACTGCTTGCTCCCTCAACCGCCACCTCCGGAGGCCGCTCGGTCCTCCCCGCGGTCCTGTCTTGCACATCCTGTCACTGCGGCCAACTGACAACTTGGGACACAGCAGAGCTGAAATCAGCGTGGTGCTGGGCGTGGGGGCACCTGAGGGCCGTGGTCAGTAAAAAGGGCACCTGGAGAGGAAGAGGTGATGTGACTGGTTCTCCCGGTGCCACCGTGGGTCCTGGAGGAGCCGGTCGAGCTTCTCTCCTGCTATGAGCTCAGCTGTTCTCATCATCAGAGGAGCTCAGGACCTCGCTGACCCTGAGGGCGGCTGTGGTGCTTTCCGGGGGAGCCCTGGTCTTTATTTTGAGCATCACTTCCTGGTTCCAGTGCGGACCCCTCCGCCTGCTGGCACAGCTCCTTCACCCCCCGGCGCGGACTTCCCAGCTTCCACCACTGACTGGGGCCCTCCCAGCGCAGATCTGTGAAACAGACTTGGAGGAGACGTTGTTCTGGGCTTGGGTCTTTGGCTGGACTCGTGCAGGACGCTGCCATGGGATCCAGGCCCTCAGCTGGATTTTTGGGGGGTCTTTAATGTGTGGGCAGATTTCCTGCACTTTTTGTATCTGACTCTTAGAGTGACTGTTATAAAATAACTTCATAACTTATGTGTCCTGTATGTGTCCTTTTCCCTGCCCACCCTGAGGACACCGGTCTCCCGTGCTCTGGTCAACTGCCTCCTGCAGACCTGTGACTCTGACTACAGCGTAAGTTCCCTCCCATACTTCCCCATACCATACACGACACCGGCGCTGTAGCTAACACTACAAATGAGAACAAACAATGAGGAGTGAATGATTTGTCCTGTCCTGTCTTGTATTATTATTATTATTGAGACAGGGTCTTGCTATGTAGCCCATGCTGGCCTCGAACTCATGGTGATCCTCCTGCCTCAGCCTCCCAAGTGCTGGGATTACAGGTTGTGCCACCCCTACCCCCATCCTGGTGAGATGGGGCCATCTGGACTCTGCTGCTAACAGGCTGAATGCAGAGCGGAGAAAATCCCTCTTCCACACAGAAGCCAGACGGACACACGCTAGGGCGCTGAGCCGGTGTTTAATGAATGACCCCCAGGCTGGAGGACGCAGGCTGAGCTCAGTGGCGTCTGTGCAGACCCAGCTGCAGTGCCCACCCCGGCCGCTCTAGACTGGAACGGAAGAACCAGCCCCGGCGAGGCCTAGCTCGAGCCTCCGGAATTCCCTCCCAACCGCTGGGCGGACGTCAGGGCCTCCCGTGAGTGTGGAGGAAATCAATCCGGGTCCGTCTTGCCGGCAGGGCCCCCAACTCCATGACGGATACCTCGGCAGGGGTCCATGTGCACCTCGGAGTGTAGACTGCCTGAGTGACCACTCTGGAGCCACAGGAGGAGGCGAGTACATCCCCGCAGAGCCTCTCAGCCCTCAGTGTCCTGTCGTGGGCCGTCCCAAATGCCCAGCTACTGCAACAGCTGGCAACCTTGACACCTGGAAAGCTGTGACTCTATGGCTGCCAGTTGTCATGGGGAACAAGAGGCCAAGGAAACAGAAAGAGAGAAAAGGAAAGGAAAGCCGGGCGTGGTGGTGCATACCTGTCATCCCAGCACTCGGGAGGCTGAGGCAGGAGGATTTTGAGTTCGAGGCCAGTCTGGGCTACACGGTGAGACTGTGTCTCAAAAAACCAAAACGGGGGAGGGAACTTGGCTGCGAGGACAAAGACGCTGCTGTCGTGAAAGCCACACGCCAGAGAGGGGAAGCAGCAGACTGGTCAGGGCAGGGCCTCATGCTGCCTCATGGCGGGGTCTGAATCAGGAGCCCGGGCGTCCGCCCATGAAGTGGGCTCGAGGAGACCCACCTGCCAGCCATAGAACAGCACCCCCTGGACCGGGCACGCAGTGACCACTCCACAGACAATCACGGTGTTTTCTCTTGTTTCGCTATGTAGTCCAGTCTGGCCACGAGCCCATGGCGATCCTCCTGCCTCAGCCTCCCGGGAACCTGGATGACTGACATGTGCACCGTGCCCAGCCACACAGCATTTTAAGAATTTAACATCGCCCTCTGGTTTCTAACTCCTGACAACTCCAGGAACAGAGATGCTGCCCGCTGTGCAGAGGAGGACTAGTGCCAGGGGGTGGCGCCCGTCGGAGGCAGCAGTGAGACGCCAGGCAAGGTGCAGCCTGAAACCCGGGCAGTTTCTGCAGGCCCGCTCGGTGCACTTCTGTCATTTCCACCGCCATGAGGCCGAGGCAGGAGGGTCCCTGTGAGTTCAAGGTCAGCTTGGGCTACACCATGAGTTCAAGGCCAGCCTGAGCAGCATAGTGAGATGTTTGTCTCAAAACTAAAACAACGACAAACAAAGCCAAAGCCACCAAAAAACACCCCAACCTCCTGCGAACACGGCCTCAGATCCCGAGGCTGCTCCCCCACCCTCCCACACGGACGCACGGGGACAGGGCTGCAGCGGCCACCGCGGAACGGACGGCGGGACCCCGCAACGCCCAACCAGGCCGCAGAGGCGGAGGCCAGCGGCACCGGCCGTCCCCAGGGCCTGGCCCGCACCGCCGCCGCAGGCCGCTGGGTGGCGCCAGCGAGGCCGCGCTTCTGGGTCGAGCGGAGCAGGGGAGGAGCCCACCCGGGTCTCAGGGAGCCTGAGCCGTGGGCCTGGCCAGACGGGCCCAGCCAGCTGCAGGGCCTGCTCCAGGACAAAGGGCTAAGACAAGCAGTGCCGGGCAGCAGCGCACAACAGTCATCCCAACCGGGGAGGCTGAGGCAGGATTGCTGAGAGCTGGAAGCCACCCTGGGCTACACAGTGAGTGCGAGGCCAGCCTGAGCTACACAGCAAGGCCCTCTCTCAAAAGTCCAAAATCGACAGAATACAGACGTCAGTGCGAGCTCAGTATACATACCGCAGCAAGACCAAGGTCTCAGGGAAGATCAGAAAGTTGACAATCATAGTGGAAATATTCATAAGCCCCTGGCTAGAACCAATAGATGAGAGGGAGGGAGAGGGAGAGAGAGAGAGGAAGGAAGAGAGAGAGAGCGAGAGCCAGCGAGAGCGAGAGAGCGAGAGAGCGAGAGAGCGAGAGAGCGAGAGAGCGAGAGAGCGAGAGCGAGAGAGAGAGAGAGAGAGAGAGAGAGAGAGAGAGAGAATACTGAAGACCAGAACAATACAAATCTGAAAACACTGTTTTCACATGCAGGTGGACCATCTGCAGAGATCATTTTTATTAGGCTATAAAGGTCGCCTCAATAAATTCTGTCTCCAATAAAAAAGTAATAAACTCAGATATTAAAAAAGTTACATGGATAATTTCATTTTGAATTTTTTGTCTTTTTGAGACAGAATTCCTGTAACAACAACAACAACAAAAAGATGAAGGAATCAACAGAGTAGAAGACAAAACCAAGGAAACTAACAAAACTGAAGGCAGCTGTAAGACTTGTAGACTTCCCATGAGATTGATGAAGGAAAAAATTCATGTGAATAAATTACAGAGCTGAGGGCCGGGACTTAGCTCAGCAGCATAAGCACCTGCCTGGCAAAGGCGAGGTCATGAGTTCAATCCCTGGTCCCAGTAAATTAATCAATTAATTACAGAGCTGAAAGATAACTAGAGACATAACAGGGTGGAGTGTGAGCATTGTCACCAACTACCCACTAATAAACGAGATGACCAAAACGCAGCGGATGCTTCTTAGAAAATGTGACACGAAGGCTACTAGAAAATTGCAAAGAGAATCAATCACCCCCAAAAGACCAGGTTGGGGGGCTGGTGGCCCAGGCCGGCCCCCCTCTGGAGGCAGCGCTGTGTTCACCCTTCATTCCCATCCGGAGCCACTCAGAGGACAAGAGAAAATAAAATCAGAAAATAAGAAAGGAAAATCACAGGCCTCGTCATTTATGGATGCGGGTGTGCAAGTCTTCAAATGACAGCTGGTGACCCTGATCAAGTCAGAGTCACCTCAGAAGTGCAAAGACGGCCCTGCCTGGGATGATCTACCAAATCAGTTCCCCCCACTAACTGGAAAAAAGAGACTTTGCATTATCTCATATGATGCAGAAAAGATTTCAGATGAAGTTTACCCCTTAATTTTTTTAAAAAACACCTCTCACAAACAAGAAATTTTAAAAATTTTGTATGGCTAATATACCACAGCTTTTTGTTTTGTTTGGGTTTTGGCTTTGGTTTTTTGAGACAGTGTCTTGCTGTCTAAATTCAGGCAGGCCTTGAACTTACTACGTAGCCCAGGCTGGCCTCAAACTCCTAGGGATCCTCCTGCCTCAGCCTCCCAAGTGCTGAGATTATGGGTGTGCACCATCACACCCAATTCGCGAAGATTTTACACTTCAGAAATAAACTTCAGATGCACTTGCTTTACTGTGTAACAGGACAGGGACCCCACTGTCACTGATGTGCTAATTATTACAGTGGAGGCCCTGGCCAGCACCGTGATGGGGAAGGACAGCAGGGCTAAGAGTTAAAGAGGAAGTTATGGGTAGGTGACAGGGTGACGCACATAGAAGTCACAGGACCATCAGGCACACCATCACATCTGAGAGGAGAGCTCAGCACAGGTCTTTGGAGAGAGAAGCCCTGTTCCCGGCCAAGAGTCAGTAGGGGGCACGGCGGGATCTTTCCAGCAGGCAAACTCCGAGGGAGACCAGGGCTCCCCAGGGCTGCAGCGTGAGGCAAGAGATTTAAAAACCACGCCAATCAATCAGAAGCTGAGCAGCGGGACAGAAAGGGAGCTCGGAGACAGAGGGGGCCCCTGGGGACCAGGCGTGTGGCCCGATGGCCTGGCAGGCGACAGTGGAATTCTGACCCATAGGCGCTGGTGGGGCAAATCACTGGCGCCGTGGAGGAAGAGAGAACTCGGCAGTGTCAGACAGCACAAGCCTAGCACCATGGCGTGGCATGGGTCATGGGCCCGGCATGGAGGGGAAACCAGAAGGTCCACAGAATGGAACCCCAGCCCCGAGCAGATGCTCAGAGAAGCCGAGAATTCTGCTTCAGCTTTCTCATTGTGCTGGGTGCCCACGAGGGGAAGGGAGCTGCATCAAATCAGGGATGCTTTTCTTAGGAAGTCTGGGGGATTTTTGTTTGTCGGTGTTTGTTTGGTGTTTTTGATTTTTTGAGACAGGGTCTTGCTTTGTAATTCAGGTTGGCATCAAACTCACAGCCATCCTCCTGCCTCAGCCTCCTGAATGTTGGGATGACAGGCATGTGTCACCACACCTGGCCAAATGTCTGTTACTTTATGTCCCCAAGAAAGAGGAACTGCCAGCTAACGACACAATGTCATCTCATGCAAAATTTTAGCTTGGGTTTTTGCCAGCTTCCACCTTTCCTTGGGAAGCCCCTTTCTACTGTTACTGCTGTATAAAGGAAACCATGAGTAAAGTCAATTGATTAAGGTAATCCTGAAACTTTCTATATTCAGAAGCCAGCTCTTCTGTGTGGCTTTTTTAAAAAGATATTAAAAGTTTATTTGAAAAGTGAGGGGTGGATGGGTGTGGGAGAATCCAGCTCTGCACAGCACAGTTGGGCAGAACAAGAGAAAAAGAAAATAAAAGCAAAAATAAAAGTGCACCCTGACATGAAAATGACTTTTTAAGTCAGATGTGACAGCACCCACGGTTTTGTACCTCATCAAGAAAGTGACGTACCTTTCTTACACGTGGAAATTACTCATTTAACTGTCTTTGACCAAAAACCAACTTTTCGTGGTTGTTTTGTTTGAGATGGGGTCTTGCCAGGCTGCCCGGGCTGACCTTGAATTCCTGGGCTCACGCTACCTTCCTGTCTCAGCCTCCGCAGGAGCTGGGAGTACCGTGGCATGGATGGGCGCAGCAAGGGTGGCGCTTTCCTGCAGTTCGGCCCAGCGTGGGATGGCTCTTCTCTTATCTCCCGGATTTTCTCCTAAACCATGGATGTAAATCCTCCAGGTTGTAGCACTGGCACCTTCCTGTTCCTCCTGGAAGGAATCAGCAGAGGGATTGTAAAGGCAATTGACTGACCGAGTCAGGTGTGGTGACACAGGCTCATAATCCCAGCACTCAGGAGGCTGAGGCAGGAGAATCGCCAGCCCCGAGTTCATAGCCAGATCCCATTTCAAAAACCAAAAATAAGTAAATAAAGCCAGTGACCAGGTTGTTACTCCTCTTAAATACCTGTCTTTTCTGGTCCAGGGGATTGAACCAGGGCCTCCACACTGAGCTACATCCTGGGCACTTTTTTATTTGGGCATAGGGTCTCACTAGGTGGCCAAACTTCCCAGGCTGAGCTCAAACTTGCAGTCCTCCTGCTTCAGCCTCCCACTTTCTTGCCAGGCTGCTTTCTCTTCTCGTACTCTTCTTCACGCCCCTCCCCGAGCTTGAAATCTCCTCTCACGTAAACCACTTGCTCTCAGATCCTTGTGTCTGTCGGTGGCATCTGCTTCCAGGGAGGTGCAGTCAAGACAGCAAGCGAATTTTATCCTAGATCCCGGACAATTGGCCGGGGTGGGTCAAGAGTCCCCAGCGTCCCGCCCACCACGGGGCGGTCCCTGGGGATTGGATCTGCACATGGCCTGGGCCAGTGTCCACCCTGACCTCCCCCTTCCCATAGTGCTCTTCTCTCTGGTTCCTCCAGACCCACCCTGGGCAATGTGACATCAGAAGTTTACACAGGAGCAGAGAAGAGGTGCGTGCATATTAGGGGGAAAATAAATGGTATGAAATGAACAGATCGATCGCCTAAAACTTTCCAAATTATGCAGTTCAGGCCGATCGGGAACTTACTAGGTGACCCAGGCTAGCCCGGAACCTGAGCAATCCTCCTGCCTCAGCCTCCCAAGCAGTCCTGAGTGCTGGGGTGGCAGGCGTGCACCGCCACACCCAGCTAGCAATGCCCTTGTCACTGGAGGTGGCAGGGTTCTGGGAAGCTGAATGTTACTCACCCTGCATCCTCCACCGGGCCTTAGTGATCACAAACAGAGGGTTCATTCAAGGAGCTGCCGGGATACCCCTGAGCCCTGCTGGGCCCGGCCTAGGGCTCATTAAGAGCAGCTATCAGCCCTCTTTGCAGCCCAGCCCTTTCCCGGTTTGTTTATGTTCCCTGCAGCTCTAATTAGATGGACCCTGGATGGATTAATAAAAGTAACACAGGCCACCCACTTTCCTTTCTAATACAAGAAACTCATAGAAAGGCAGAGCCTAATCAAACACCTCGGGGTAGGAAGCTCTTATTAAAATGAAAGAGCACAGCAAACAGCTCTGTCACAGCAATCCCGATACAAAAGGGGCAGGGAGGAAAAACACAGTGGCCGCTTGCAGCCCGGCGCGTGATGCCCGGTGAATTATTAAACAGGCGTCCTCCTGACCTGCCGGGCCGGGGGCTCCCATGCCAGTCTTGGGGCACCGGGGGAACCAAGCCCGGCCACGCAGACCCTGGGCCAGCCACAAGCGCCACCCTTCCCAAGAGGCCCACACACACTGATGCCAAAAGTGCAGGCCAAGTCTGCAGGCGGACACCGCGTTTCCAGCCCGGTAGGCAGTAAATCACGTCATACTGTGCGCCTGCGGCCCCTGGTGACACCCGCCTTGGCCTCCTGGATCCTGATTGAGTGACAGTGAGGCTGTGAACTGAAGCCACCGCACCTGGGCATTGCCGTGGCAGCATCGGGGGCTCTGCAGGCCCCAAGTCCCCTCTGCAGGCCCGAGGCCCTCAGGGCCTCTGTCTAGGCTGGGGCCATGCTGTCCTCCTCTCCCCAGGCCTCCCAAAGGGCCAAAGGCTGGAGGACTGGAGGGCAGGGTAGGCATGGTTTCTAATCCGCTGCCCCTTCTGTGCTCCCACAAACCGGGCACTCGCTTTTTCAGTTCCTGGAGACTGCTCCAAAGTCATCCCTGCCTCAGCCTCCCCAGCCGAGGAGTGGGACCGCATGTGGACGCGGCTACCCTCAAGGGGATTCTCCAAGGGCCTTGCAGCTGGCACCCCAGACCCTGCCCCGTCCTGACCTCTCCGACCGTCTGCAGCTCTCTGCGCAAAACTCTAGACCTCGGTGCCCTGAGGTGAAAAGAGCGAGCTGGACTCCGAGGATCCGTCTGGTCTAAATTTAAAAGATTCTCTTTGTTCTTTTTGGAGATGGGGTCTCCCTGTGCAGTTGGCTGGCCTCCAACTCACCGTGTCACCCCTGACAGCCTCGACCTTGCAGGGCTCCTCCTGTCTCAGCCTCCTGAGTGCTGGGGTCACAGGTGTGCACCTTTATGTGTAGTTTACTAAATCCTGTTTAAAGGCTAACAGTTTGGAGCCAAGGAGCCGGGTCCCTCTTCCCTTCCGTCGATTCTGAACCCTGAACCTCCCTCACGATGACTCGGGTTTCAATTTAGGGCCACCCCAGTGATTCTCCCGGCTTCACTGCTGACATCAGAGAGCGAGACAGTGGGGGCTGGGGCCGCGGTGAGTGACAGCTCCTTTCCCTTCTCCTGTTCCCGCTGCACCCCGACCTCAGTAAAGGCGGCTTCCTGTGACACAGGCCAGGCGTGCAGGGGTGAGATGACACAAGCTTGCTGTCACCCTGGACCACGGTGACGGTGACCATCAGACTGTGCTGCAGAGCAAAACACCATGCCGTGCACCTTAAATGTTTGGGGTTTGTTTTGTTTTGTTTTTTGTCTTTTTGAGACGGGATCCTGCTGTGCGGCACAGGGCGGCCTTGAGTTCACTTTGTAGCTCAGGCTGGTCTTGAACTCCCAACAACCCTCCTGCCTCAGCCTCCAGACATTGTTTTTTAAAATTCAATTAAGTAAAATGTTTCCATTGGGGAGAAAAACAAAAAACACGCATTCCCAGGAGCTCAGCCCTGCATGGTGGGTCCCACTGCAGGCTTTTACGAGACTTCACACATGCAGGGGCAGCGAGCTGACTCTGACCCTGCTCAGCCCCCACACAGGGGACCAGCACAGTCACAGGGGAGCAGAGCTGAGGGGTCCTTCCCGCTCCCTCCCTTCCCCTGTCCCCTTCTGTCCCCCCCCCCCCCCCCTCCCCCTCCCCTTCTGTCCCCTCCCCTTTTCTCCCTCCTCCCCTCCCTACCTATGCTGGGTCCCTGCAAAACTGCAGCAGGTGCTCCGCAGCCAGGGGAAAGCAGTGCTTCAGAGTCTTAAATCTCACTTTGGATAAACAATAAGAGGAAAACACAGAGAAACAGAGACCGAGGCATGCAAAGAGAGAGAACAGAAACAGAGATGGGGTAGATTGTTAGGCTTCAATTTTTATTTTATTTACTTATTTTATATTTTGGGGTTTTGGGGGGATGGGGAGCTGGTTTTTTGAGACAGGGTCCTGCTTCGTCGTCCAGGCTGGCCTCGAACTCACAGCAACCCTCCTGCCTCAGCCTCCCAAGCACTGGGGCCACAGGTGTGCACCTCCACGCCCAGTCTCTCCACCAGAATCCAGTCTTGCTGCTCAGAAAGCCTGAGCTGGCAGGGAAATCATAATCCTCGAGCAGCAGGCAGACAGAATAGTTTAGAACGGTGGTGGAAAATTTTTGTTTTCCTCATTTACAAATTAATAAAAGGCAAAGGCAGAGGACAAAGTGGTGATAGATAACTCTTCCTCCTCATTTTTATTTAGTTCTGTCTTTTGAGGCAGGGTCTCCCTATGTAGTTCAGACTGGTCTTCATTTCCCTATATAGTCCAGGGTGCGCTGGAATTTTCTGCGATCGTCCTGCCTCAGCCTCCACAATCCTGAGATTTCAGGCCTGCACCACTTTGCCTGGAACCTCTTTTTTTTTTTTTAAATTAGTCCATGAAATGCCATCTGGTTTCAAATCAGTGCTCGCTGTTGTTTTCAATGGAGAAGTCACAGCAGTTATAAATTGTCCTCTTCCCAGAACCCTCTCTGCTTGTCAGAAACGCAAAGGCCCGGTTTCCCAGGAGGGGTCAGCCTGTGCGGTGCCATCGCAGCCGAGTCTCCAGGCTCTCGCTGGGACCCTCGGAAGAAGCTGATCGGGGCCTCGGGGCCAACCCCGGCCGCCCCGGCCCGGGGTTGTCGGGCAGGGGAGGGCGCAAGCGACTTTACAGGTGAGCACAGAGCGCTCAGGCAGCCGAGAAGTGGTCTCCAGACGCTGCACCCAGGGGCGCCAGGAGAGGCCAGGCCGGGCCGAGGGCTTAGCTGTTCTCCTAGTGACCAGGGCCTGCAGTGCCCCCGCAGAGATCTTAGAAACTTTTGATTTGGGAAGAGGGGTACATTGATGTCTTGTACTTCCTCTTTATTTTTATTCTGTGAGACAGGGTCTCACTATGTAGCCCAGGCTGGCCTCAAACTCAGCGATCCTCCTGCCTCAGCCTCCCGAGTGCACAGCCAGTGAGACCGCTCATTTCTGGACATTTCTTCTCTCTCTGATGCAGCGCAGGTCTGAATTCAGAGGCCAGTAGCCCTTACAGAGCTGGGGAAATGGAACTGCGTCCTCCTCAACCAGGCAGCCTGTGTTTTCTTTTCCTTATGAATTCAGACTTGGACTAGTAAATCCAGAATTCTAATATGCGGGAGAAAGTCTGCCCCCCAGGGAGAGGACCTGCTTTTCCTTCCTGTCCCTTCTCCTGGCTGCCCATGTGGAGGGAGGTGTCCTTGGCTGACCAGGCTGGGGGGGGCCTGGGCCCCAGCTCCCCGGCCTGGGTCAGCAGAGTCAGGCACAGACGCTGACCGGGCCGCTGGGCCTCGGCGGAGCCGAATTCACCCTGTGCAGTGCTGGAGGGTTTCTGCTCACCGAGTGTTGGGCTTTGGCTCCTGAAATTGGTCCTCTGCCCCTAGGCCTGTCGGGCCTGAGCAGGGGAGGCAAGGATCAGCTCTGTGCCTGGTCCGCACCCCGCGGCAGGGGCAGGCAGAGTCAGGGTGATCTCTGTGAGCCGAGAGCTCCCTGAGATGCCGCTCCTTTCTCTGTTGTGCTCCCCACAGTGAGGGGGGACCGGACAGCCACCCCCGCCACGGCCGGGCAGAGCAAAACACTGCAGCAGAAAGAAGGGGGACCGGGGACTCCCGCTGGGCTCTGTGCACTGAGCCGCATCCCAGCCCTTTTTTATGTATCTGTTTGGAGACCAGATGTCACTTAGTCATCCAGGCTGACCTGGAACTTGCCATCCTCCTGCCCCAGCCTCCCAGAATGCTGGGGTTCCAGGCCTGTCCCACTGCACCTGGCCATAACGCCGAGGCTTCGAACTAGAATTTGGTGTCGGACTCCCACGGGGCCCTGGGGAAGCCCGGGGGGCCCTGAGCCAGGCTCTCCCTGTGCAGTCCCCGCGGTTCACACCCGAGGGGGCGACACTGCAAGGTCCCGCGTGGTCACTGCAGGCTGCCCGGGGCAGGTGACCCTAAGGACTCACTGGAGCGGTTTCTGGCCGGCCTCCTGCGTGGGGCAGATTGTGAGTGCTCACATGTCCTCCTGCCTTGTGTGAAAAAGAAAGAAAAAGGAAAACCCGTGATGGAATCAGTTCCCGCCCGTGGGACCTGGGCTTGCTCTGTTCCACCGCTAACCCACAACTCTCAGAGCCAGCGCCTGTGATGCCCAAGGCTGCTTTTATTTTATTTTTAAAATTTAGGGTGGGCCTGGAATCCCAATTCTCGGGAGGCTGAGGCAGGAGGATCGATGTGAGTTTGAGGCCAGCCTGGGCTACACAGTGAGATCCCGTCTGGGAAAAACAAAAAGCCAGTGTAGTCATGCAGGCCCTGCTGTGGCGAGAGGCCGGCTCTTCATTTCCCAAGCCCACTGCTGTCATCCGAGCACTGCCCACACCCAGTCAGGAGAACAATGGGACCCCACAGAATTTTTTAAAACCTGAGTAAAATAGCTGGGTCGGCTTTGCAGAAAGAGGTTGACAAAACTAAGTGCAGCCTCTGTCCCATCAAGTTGTCCTCAAAGCTCAGCACCTACACACCAGACTCACCTTGAAAAGGAGGAGAACTGAAATGGTGGCGCGTACCTGGGATGCTAGCACTCAGGAGGCTGAGGCAGGAAGATCACCATGAGTTCAAGGCCAACATGGGCTACATAGCAAGACCCTGGAGAGAGACAGAGACAGACAGACAGAGAGAGATAAAGAGAGAGGGAGAGAGGAAAAGGAAAGAACAGGACAAGAGAAGAAAGAGGAGAGAGAGAGAGAGAGAACCAGAGGCAGGCAGGCTGTCTCATCTATGCCGCCTTTCCAAGGGTAAAATTTCCTTCTGTGCTAAAGAAGGAAGGAACTTAGCTGGGTCTGGTGGCTCATGCCTGTAATTCCAGCACTTTGGGAGGCCGAGGCAGGAGGATCATAAGTTTAAGCCCAGCCTGAGTAATTTAGGGAGATCCTGTCTCCACAATAAAAAAATAAGAGGGCCAAAGACCAAGCTCAGTGCAAAAGCCGGGGCACAGCCCCAGCCCTGCCGCGGGGCGGGGTGAGGTCAGAGCCCCCCCACAGTCCTCTCCCCCTTCAGACCCAGAGGCGCGGCTGCAGTGTTCCCGGTGGCCACAAGGACGCAGTGGTCAGGTGTGGGGAAGCCAGAGGCCGGCAGGAGTCAGAGGTGACACTGGTGCGGCGGGCCTGGGCCTCTGGCTGAGGGTGGGACCCACAAGCGTGTTCCCCTCCTCCCGGCCTTCCAGGGACGGCAGCCTCTCACTAAAACCATCAGCACTGCTAAACTAGCAGCCACAGTCTCCCTCGGGGTGCCATGACCTGAGGACGGGAAAGGGTAATGACGGAAGAACCCTTAACCCGACAAGGGCAGCAGGAGTAACCAGTAGGTGCAGCTGTCACCCACGGGGCCGGCCACCTAACGGGGCTGCTCCCTCTGGCTCCCAAAGGGACGGCGTCTGTCTTGCTGACCTGCACTTGTCCCCATCTTTCATGACTCCTCACTGCACCATGTGACTCTCTCCCAGCACACAGGACACAACCTCTGTCCAAGCTGATGGACAGAAAGAACAGGCAGGAAATTGGCAGAGGCAGGGGACAAGGCAGACAGGGAGGGGGGCTGGCCATTGTCCCCAGGGTGACCCAGTGATATCTGAGCAGATCTGGAGAGATGAGGGAAAAGCCTAGGAAGGCAGCCCACAGCAGGGCGTGGCAGGGAGGTGGCAGGCTCAAAGGTCCTGGGGCAGGCAGGAGGGCACTGAGTATCATCAAGACAGAGGAAGAAAGCAGGCCACGGAGCAGATGGCCAAGCAGGGGCTCGGGAGGTGGGGAGGGAGCTGCTCCGCCGCGGGTACGGGAACATTATTTTTTTTTCTCTCCAAGACCCAACATCTTCATTTTAGAGGATGGGGGAGTCTTAATCCAACTTACACGACAAAAGCGTCACTCTCGAGGGTCCCTGGCATCCTTCAGGGAAGGAGGAAGCAGCCAGAAGCCGTCAGAGCCTGGGAAGGTCTTCAAGAGGAGACAGGATATGCCAAGTTTAAAGAAGGAAAAAGTTGAGAGGGAGAAGGGGGCGCCAAGCTTGGGCCCAGCACTGAAGGCACAGCTGCTATTCGCCAAGAGGGGGCGGCATGTCCCCACCCCGGGCCCTAGAGACCAGGAGCCCGTGTGCCCATCTCACAGGCAAGCACGCGGAGACACTGGGGCTCCGCTGGGCCCAGATAAAAGCCTTACGCTAAGGACCAGAGAGAACTCCCAGCAACCCCCCAAGGGGAGGGATAGCAGGGCCTGGTAACTCAGCACTTAAGTCCAGTCCGCATGGTAGGAAAGAATTCGGGGGATGGGAGTGAGACAGGGTCGCGCTGTGTAGCCCAGGATGGTCTGTAACTCAAGATCTTCCTGCCTCAGCCTCCAGAGCACTGGAATCACAGGTGCGGGCCACCACACCCGGCAAAAACCTGGCTTCGAAACAGTCCGCTGAGGAAGAAAATGCGCTGCAGTGAGGCGCGCGGCCTGGCCAGCGCCCAGAGCAGCCACCGTCCCCACTCAGGTGGGTCTCAAGCGCGGGGCGGGGTGCCCAAGGGGGTCACCTTGTTTGCACCCATCCCAGCGGAGCGCCGAGGCCGGGGAGCCGCCGGAGGGTGGACCTGAACCCCGAGGGGCAGCGCCTGACCCCCTCCAGCGGGGGACTCACATCCGGGTATGCAAGGAAGTCAAAGGACTGGGCTGCACAGACACACCGCAGATCCCAGGGGAAGCGGGCGGAGGCTTCTCAAAGGAGCGCGGCTGGGTAAGCGCAGGAAAATCCTCTGCACGACCCATCACCAGGAAAACGCAAACCAAATCCACGCCGAGATGCCGCTCAGCCCAGGAGGCCAGGAGGCCAGGAGGCAGGGCTCTGTGAGACCCAGGAACCAAGGCTGGGAGGCCAGGGCGGGAACCGCTTTTCCTGTTACTCAGAACGAGGTCTAGGTAGCTCAGGTTGCCTGTGAACTCACTCTCCGGCGACCCTCCTGCCTCAGCCTCCTGCGCGCTGGGATGACGGGCTGGTGCCACGCTTGGCTCTGGGCAGCGATTTCTGGCTAGAGCAGCGCTCTGCAGAAGCGCGGGAGGGCGCCCGGGCAGCGCGGAGGAGGGGAGCAGCGCAGGCCGGGGGG